>VYZW01003108.1:3159-19837 GCA_013401315.1 Balaeniceps rex | reverse complement strand
GCTTAGTTGCCGACTGGGGCTAAACCACGACAGTTGTGTGTGCCTAGGTGAATGAAGTCTACTAGGGCAGATATTTCAGACAGAAACTTAACTTGAATATAAGGCAAAAGCTGCAAATAATCGCAGCGTTGCGAACATTTGGGTATATTTTTTGATGGTAAGGATTTTATTACCATGCAAATAAAGATGCTGCTTACTGTGAGTGAGAACAACAAATTGCATTTATTTATTTTCTATTCTTCTGCTACTCTGGCTGCTTTTCCTAAATTTGTTGTAGAGGGAAAATGTCATCCATTATAAGAACAGGTTTTGTTGCAATCAGAAAAGAGATCAATTGGAAGACTATGATCCTATTTTCCTTGGTATTGATCAAAAGCAAATTAACACTATCACATTGGTCATTTTAATTTACAAATAGAACAGAATCAGTTCCCCACTTGTGCTTTCCTGACACACGTATACAACTGAAGAAACTCTAATTGCTTAATTTATTAAGAGCAGTGGTATTTCTGTTTATATGAAAAGCTATGTTTTTAGAGAGATTTCCCTGCAGTCATAAGATTTTTTTTCAACAACTTTTTAAATTTAAATGTAAAGTTTATGAACTTCAGAGCTACTATAAAAAAAAAGTTCCAAAGTAAAATCATTAAATTGTGTTTTGAAATAAGAAATAAGAACAACTATTACGTTGAAAGGGATCTTCTGATTTAATCTTCTCACCCTCCCCTCCAAAAGCACAGGTCTATTGCCTATTTCACATTTCCTTATATTTTTACTTACTCGTTTTAGAAACTTCTAGTGATGGAACATTGAATTATTTACTTGTGAAAGCATTCTACAGACTTATGCATTCAACCCCATATTTTGGAAGCTTTTCTAATATTCATACTACTTATTAATTTTACCTCCTTATTTTTAGATATTAGTAGCAAAATGTAAAATAATTTCTTTTAATGCTTTAAAGTAAATGTGAAATTTGCAAGTCTAAATTCCTCAATTACACTGTTTCCAAACTAAACATTTATTGTCAATGTTGTCTATGAAACATTTTTACTGGATAGTTTTATATACAGTGGGCATGAAAGAGAAAATATTAAAGTTTCTCTGAAGTCCCCAAATACACCTGTAAATATACTTATGCCACTCTGATTTCAATGTTCATACTTCGATGTAAAAACTCATTACTGTATATTTCATCTAGGTCCTATAGTTGTAGTTCTGCTTCCAGAACTATTTTGTACATGCACATATCTGTCAAGCTTCCTCAGAATAATGTAAGCCTCCGGTGGGAAAAAAAAAAATCTAGATGTCTTAGCTGCTGAAAAAGAAAACCTCTGACAATTAAAGATATGTTATTTTATTACAACATAGCATTTGACATAGTCTCAGTATAATACAATCTTTGAACATCACTCTTGTGATTTGGTCAGGTACTTCATTTTTAAACCTTTAAATGCTTCACCCTATATCAAACATATTTATAATTATACAGATTAAATATATATAATAAAGGTATTTCTTAAGTAATTTAACACGTGTGGTCCTCAGCAGTAATAATAAACCATCCATTGAACTGCAATATAATTTTTCTCACAGAGTAATTAGAATGTATTCTTAAGGCAGTAATTTACCAAGCCAGAAATTTATGTTATATTAAGTTAATTCCAACACTGTTTAACATGCTTCAAACTTTGCAGATGCTATTACATGCATTGTTTCACTATTTGTCAGTGAACATAGCAGTACCTTTCTTAAACAATCCATTAGTCCATACCATTTTTGCATTCAAATTCAGTTGGTTTTAATGGTAGCTTTAAGACACACCCAGAGCAATGGATGTGTAATTTGCTAAAGGCAGAGATTCTGTTAAATTGATAGGACTTTGTATTTAGCATGATCTTAAAGAGTTCTCATACCTGTGAGACACAATTAAAAAGCTTCTCCTGTCAAAGTTTATCAATCAGAAACAGTGAAGTACTGGGTCTGGTTAGGATGAAGTTGATTTTCTTCATAGCAGCCCATATGTGGTGTTTTGGTCACAAATCTAAAACACACCATATGGGCTGCTATGAAGAAAATCGACTCCACTGCAACAAAACCTTGTACAAGTGACCTTCACAGAATTAGTGTGATTCCTATTTATAAAGGAGATAATACTCCTCTTATTCTAAAAACTTTTTTCCTCTCTCCAAAAGTTGCACATACTTCTCCAGCTGCATGGTTTAAGGTGTAATTTTTAGCCAACTTATTTTAACCCAAATAGTTTGTATCTTTTTACTTCATTGCACTTTTCAATAGAGAAGCATCCAGCCACTTCATTGGATAGAAAAATTACCATAGTTATATAATTAAATAAATTTTAAAATCCATTAAAACTTTTGTTTCCATCCCTGCTGCCACTCAGGATGAAATTTTCAAACACATT
Organism: Balaeniceps rex; assembly: GCA_013401315.1. Lineage (NCBI taxonomy): Eukaryota > Metazoa > Chordata > Aves > Pelecaniformes > Balaenicipitidae > Balaeniceps > Balaeniceps rex. The sequence goes on along the minus strand of VYZW01003108.1, from coordinate 17,412 downwards.
CAATATTTGCCTAACTCTACTGCCAGTAAAATTGGTGGAGATGAAAGCAATAATTCCCTACTACTGGCTGCTTTTGCAAAACCCTTCTTAAAAACTTAGTACTCAAACACATGTTTTCAGCAGTGACTCCTCCTGTTTATTCCTTTGATGAAAACCAAGAATACTGCACAGTTTGCACAAAGCATTGTGTAGTTATACCAGTTATAACTAACTTTTCTATTTGATGAATGAGTTCTTTCAAAATGTCCTGGCACTAAGTGGATTTTGCAGATCTGCATTATTCACGACAGTGATGTGCCAGGCCATATCTGTGATCCTACAGGAGTATGAAGAAGTGTGCAGGATTAGGCTGTGATGTTTCTTTTTCTGAATCATGACATATGCTAAGAGTTCTGCTGCTGCTCTGTTTCAGCAGTAAAAAGGTCCTTTCACACTTATCCATGTCTTGTTCAACACTCAGGTATAAGAGTTTAGTATTCTGTGGCTGGCTATGAAAACAGGGAGGATCCTCCAGGATAAAATTTAGGGCATCTGCCTATTAGAGGATGTGAAAATCCCTTTAACCTACCATCACCCACCATTCTGTACTACACAGCTACCAAAAGCTTGCTTTCATGTCCTGTAGAATATTTATGGAAAATAGTCAAGTGAAAGCATTCCAAAATATTCCTGTCGTATCTTCTCAGTTTGACTGCTCTGATAAAAAGCAAGAAATATAAAACATGTCAGAAAAGAACTTGCAGAATAATTACATATGATTTTGGACTGTCTGATGACACAGGTTGACCTTTAGTAGAAGTTATTAGTTTTCCAGAAGGACAAGTAGCTTTTTTTCTCAAAGCTGAATGGCGAGTTATTTTCTGTAGTTTCTTTCATTTGTCTTCTACCTCTAACATTTTTCCTGTGAGTCTATGTTAAGTAATGTGGTCATACTAAATGACTAAAGTAGATTTGCTAAACCATATTACTAGACTGAAGCTTGCTACTCTGACAACGAAGAAAAATATTGCATACCTATCTCTGTACCAGATGCTCCCTGGTGTTTGAAGCAGTCTCATTCCCATTTGTCATTAGTCCAATTGACAGAACTGTGTTTATGTGGTCTGAAATGCTTAGGGATCCTGTGGCAGAATTATGTTCTCCACACATGAAACTCTGTACAGATGTATGATGGCCTGTTTTGTATTGAGAACAAATGTAACTTTTCTGCTAAGGCCAGACCACAGTAGCTTTACGGATACTGAATGGCACTTTAGTGCAAAATGAGAGCCATTGAATCCAATAATATGATTTCTGGAATAAGGAGTAATGAGGAACAGATTGAAAACAAAAAAAAAGAACAATCTTTAGGAAGTTCATGCTTCCTTGCCTATATATTTGAGGCCCGTTTAACTCCTCTTGAACTCATTAAGAATCTTTGCACCTACTGTAACCTAATCCCCCATGCCTCAAAAAAAAATTAAAAATTTGGAGATATTTTTCAGTAGATTGTCCAGTTACTCATAATCAGGTGCACTTTGTCACAAGGTCCCAAAAAGAGGTAGCTAGGACCATAACCTAGGAAAAATTGTGATTCTGGTAAATAAGTTATTTTCTGTGAGCTGCATTTGTACTATATTCCGCCTATTGCTGTTACTGCCAATCCTGGTTGAGAAACTGAGAAACAGAAAGCAAGCTAAGGAAATTAGCCAGGAAGTAGAGACCCAAGACAACCTCCTACTTGCTCCCTCTACCTTTTGTATTGTTTACAAAATATTGTGTGAATTTTCTAGTCTACTTCATTATTTCTGTGAATCCAACATGTTCTCCTAAGCTATGCAAGGTTAAGATAGCCCTTAAAGTTCCCCTTTTCTCAATATGTGAATCACAAGTCATTATTTCCTACAGTTTTGTGTTTGTTTTTTTTTTCCCAGTGTTCTCCATGTTATCTGTGTTACAGCCTCTCTGGTATTCCCCAAAATAAGGGTTATAGTGAATATAGATCTGAACTTTTTGAGAAACTGTTGACAATCCTACCATCATAACGGATTGTCTGCTACATCTTGCCTTTTTTGTAATTTGAAAAAGTGTATTTTTATAGTTCATTCAGCATTGTCCAAACAAATGGGAAAACCAACACATCTTCCACCAGTGGAAATAATATTTGTTCAAGCTGATATCTAGCAATGAGTGTGGGTTAATACAATTTTGATGGGCAAGATCAAAACAATGACCATTATTCTTAGAAAAGATTTCCCAGTACTCATTGACAATTCTACTTTATATTATTAAAGTCAGTGCAATACCAATACTTAATACTAGGGCAACAAAAACTCTGCTTGTTCAGATTTCTTGTTAGATATGTGTCTTCCCTAGTAGCTCAATGAGCAGTACAACAGAACTCTGAGAAAAATCTCTGACATAATTTATATAATATTCTGTGAATTCAGAGAGAACATTGCTAGTTACTGTCATGTAAAAAGCTCGACAACTTGGAAAGGAGGGACAAAAGTCTTCTCACAGGGGAGAGTGGCTGCATTGCAGAAAGAGTGAGTGGTGAGAGTGATAATACAGAAATATATAGAAGATTGGCTTTGCTTGCTTTTTCCCCAAAGCAGAACACTCCTTTAGAGACAGGGAAGATTTCCAACAGGATTTCTGACTTGAAGTTTGAGTTATTCGTACTTACATCAACTCCAACTCTATGTCTTTATATCAGCAAGAAACAACTTGGCTGACAGTAGAAGAATAATTAATTCAGGATAGCAGTATTTATAAGACTGTGTTGCCAGATTTTGGTAAAAGACAAAAGAGAGTGGCAAAGAAAATTATACTCCTGTCAACGACTGCTTTGTACTTTGCCATCACAAACAGCTCTTGGGATTCAGTGTGTTTGAAGGACTGATATCCAATTCTGATGGTGTGTGTAGAAGTAAAGATGAAACAGTAAGGTACGGAAGGATTTTCACCAATGGGTGGGGTGTCTTCTGTGGAGGAAACATGGGAGTTGATCCTGCAGTCATCCTTCATACATTAGAAAGTAGAATAGCATAATATTTGCCTTGCAGTATGCTTAGAAGCCACTGTACAGGCTAAATACTGTGAAACACAACCATATTTTTCTTTCTCTCTGAAGAACTATTTAAGTCAGAAGAAGACTAAAAAGTGTTTTAATTTCACCACTTATACCTTGTGTAATCATCTGTATCTCTGAGAGTCTTCCCAGATAATTTAAAGGCCGTTTTAGAAAAATCAAACAGAAAAGAAGATTTTTTTTTTTTTAAAAAAGTCTTAAAGTTCAAGAAAATAGAGAATAGTTATCCTGGATGAATCACTGACCCTGTTATGTATTTGATATATTGCCATTAGTTTCAGTGAATGGAATAAATCTCATTTGTACCTTCTCTTTCCCCTATGGCTATAGCTAATTTATCCTCTACCCCTAAACACTGCTCTGACAAAGCATAAAATTAAACAGCTATGCATGCCAGAGTTTCATGTACTGTGTAAGAGTTGCTGCTGAGCTTTGCATATTCCATGACTTGTTCTAGTTTCATTATATAGAGCAGGTGAAGAGGGTAATCCATTAGAAGAAGAGAAACTGCTAACCACTATTACTTAGACATCAGTCACTTTTATCACACAGTGGTCTAATATCATTTGTTCAGCAAAAGATCATGGCATCAGCTGCACAAATGTGCCTTGCTTCAGACAGTACTTGAACTTACTTATCAATGGTTTTACTCATATTATGGCTATATGATCCGTTTCCCGCTTTTCTGCAACTTATGTTGTAATATATCCTTTACTGTTTTCATCCAATTAGCATGCAGTTAAAACAGATACCATTGGGAATACTTCCCCTAATTTTCATGGGCTTTGGAATATGCCCATACAAATTAATTCTACCCCAAACAAATTTACCAGTATTTTTCTAGGGTTGGGGAGGGATTTTAAACAGTTAGGCGGACTGGATTTCTGTTCCTGAGTTGTATTATTTATAATCCCACAGACACACAATGTCTAACCTGGTGGTCCAAAGCTAAGCTTTTAAATACATAATTTGGTGCATACAGAAATAACAGTAATTGTAGATATAGGTGGTGTTCTGCACTCACTTGTTGGCCTTAAATACAGAGTATAACTTGAAGATACATACTAACAGTTAGTAGTTAATAGAGTGATTTTCAACTCTTTAAACATTGTGTGTTTTCCAGAAACACAGAAAAAAACAGAGTGGATTTTCATATACAATTATAAGTTCTGTTTATGGCTTAGCTTGTTTGAACCTGCAGAGTTTATGTCCACTCAGTTAAAATGATGAAAAATATTTATTAAATGCCATGATTTTTTAAAATTAATTTGTTACAAGTGTCTTCTATCTGTCCAGAAGATTTAATTAACAACAAGTAACACAGGCTTTTATGTGACTTTCTTCCACACTCATGCTTTCCAATGGGAGTAAAATGTTGCTTTAAAATATGATGCCCAGTATGCATTTTGCCATTTGTTTGTTCACAGCAGAGCATGTACTGTAGATTAAGGCTATTCCAGATGTTAATACAAATGGTGATGTAACTAATATAATTTTGCCTGTTATTTATATATGAATTATGATCCTGTTTACCCTTTAGTCCTGGAGGATTTAGAAGCTTTTAAAAAACTGCATATCTAATCTCTTAATTGTGTTTGAAAAAATAATCTCCAAGAACCAGATGTTTAAATACAGCTCAGTCCCAGGGAAAACAAACAGACAGGTTCCTTGCCCTGGGAACTCTTAAGGAAGATGACCTTCCATCAGGAAAGACATCAGAGACAGCTGATTCTCAACCAAGTTGCCACATGAAAAGAAAAATATTTGCTACTAAAGACTTTCCTGCAAGGTACAGAGGCAACCACCTATTGACCTTACTTAACGTCTTGGGACCTTTGCTGCTTGCTGCATGCTCAGATTCAGTTTTTAAGGAGAAACTGGTTTGTCTGGACCTCTGATTATTATCCCTTGTTGTTCATCTATGTGGGCACCAGTGACAGGGCTGAGGAGACCCAGACTATTTCAAGAGGGACTAAAGAGCTCTGAAGTGAGAGTGAAGGGCATGGGCAGCCAGGTGGTGGTCTCACTTCTGTCAGTGAAAGGGAAAGGCTCAGACTGGAGTGTATGCATCCGGTGGGTGAACACAAGACTGCATGGCTGGTGTCACAAATTGTTTTTTAAAAGCATGGGTCCTTTCTTGAGGAACATGGACTGTTGAGCAGATGAGAATGTCTTTGCAAATAGGCTTAATAAGTTTGTGACGTGGGCTTTAAACTACTTATGTTGGTGCATCATCCTCCATGGAGAACTTAGGGCACTGTAGGCAGTTAGGAAGTGTCTGGGGGACAACTCAGTGTCCAAGACTCTCACACTCTCCTTGTGAAACTGGAATTACCAGGGATCCATTTCAAGTGCCTGTATAAAGTTCACACAGCATGGAAAACAAACAGGAGGAATTAGTAGTCTGTGCACAGCTGCAGGGCAATATGGCTGGGTACAAGCAACACAGGAGATTTACACTTTACATTGAAGGTAACTTCTTGTTCTTCATGATCAATGAGCCAACTAGATGAGATGTTCTGCTGGACTTATTGCTCGACAAAAGGAAGAACTGACTGAAGATGTGAAGATGGGGGCAGCCTTGGCTTCAGCAACCAGAATATTGTGAAACCTCATGGCGTCAGAGAGGATCAAGACAAAAAGATTAATCGTGGATCATCAAGATTTCAGGAGAACAGATATCATTCAGTGATCTTGTTTGCAGCATCCTATGTGAAACTTCCTTGGAGGGTGAAGGGGATCAGCACAGGTCAGGGATCTCTCCTCCTCAGAATACAAGTACTGTCCAGCATGCAGGCAGTCAAGTAAACGTGGCAAAAGGCGAGTGTGGATGAACAGAGTGAGAAATCCTGACTGAGTTCAAACACAAGTGGGAAGTACACAGAAAGTGAAAGCAGGGATAGACTATCCAGGAGGAATAGAGAGACATTGCCTAAATGTGCAGGAATGGAGTTAAGAAAGCCAGTGCTGAACTGGAATTGGAACTAGTGAGAGATAGGAAAGGCAACAAGAAGGGCTTCTGTGAGCACATCAGCACTGAAAGGAAGGCTAAGGAAAATGGAGCCCTACTGATTGATGGAGAAAGGGACTGTGTTTTGTTGACCTTGGCTGGCTGCTAGGTGCCCACCAAGCTGCTTTATTACTCCACTTCCATCAACAGGACATGGGGAGAAAATACAACAAAAAGCTTGCAGGTCGAGATGAAGACAGGGACATCACGGGAAAAACAGACTCAACTTGGGGAAATTAATTTAATTTATTGCCAATTAAAAACAGAGTAGGATAGTGAAAAATAAGAACAAATCCAAACTCAAGTTCCCCCCACCCCTCCCTTCTTCCCAGGCTCAACTTCACTCCTAGCTCTTCTACCTCCTCCTCTGTGGCAGTGTGCTCCCTCCCCGCACCGTGCATAAGCAGTAACCACCAGTGGGGGTCATGATGGGTGCATCCAGCTCAAAATGGATTCGGGAGACAGATAACAGCACAACAGCCAAGAGCTATTTTGTAATGCACCCACCTAATCACAGTGAAGAAACTAAAATCTGTGGTCAGTATGCAAATATGACTATGAGTCAATCATCTTACCCCCATAAATAGTGAACAGTCCAAGAGCCCTTCAAGCTCTCCTGCATGGCAGTGAAGAAACGACTGTTGCATTTACCACTGAACTTTGTTAACTCACTGTTTTATATCAATAAAGTATATTTTTGCTTCTCTCTCACTCCATCTGTGACATCCTCCCAAGCAGCGCAGAGAGATGGGGAATGAGGGTTGCAGTCAGTTCACAACACTCTGCCACTCCTTCCAGCTCACGCTCTTCACCTGCTCCAATGTAGGGTCCCTCCCATGGCATATAGTCCTTCACAAACTTCTCCACATGGGTCCTTTGCATGGGCTGCAGTCCTTTAAGAACTGCTGCAGCATGGGTCCTCTCCATGGGGTACAGTTCTTCAGGAATGGACTGCTCCAGCATGGGTCCTCCATGGGGCCACAGGTCCTGCCAGGAGCCTGCTCCAGCACAGGTTCTCCATGGGGTCACAGCCTCCTTCGGGGCACATCCACCTGCTGTGGCATGGGGTCCTCCATGGTCTGCAGGGTGGATATCTGCTCCCCCATGAATCTCCATGGGCTGCAGGGCAACACCCTGCTTCACTATGGTCTTCACCATGGGCTGCAGGGGAACCTCTCCTCTGGCACCTGGAACACCTCCTCCCCCTCCTTCTTCACTGACCTTGGTGTCTGCATGGCTGTTTCACAGCTCACATTTTCTTACTCCTCTTGCAGATGCAGCACAGTGTCTTTTACCCTTTCTTAAATATGTTACCACAGAGGCTCTACCACCATTGCTGATTGACTCAGCTTTGGCCAGTAGCAAGTCCGTCTAGGAGCTGGCTGAAACTGGCTCTGTTGGACATGGGGGCAGCTCCTGGTGTCTTCTCACAGAAGGCACTCCTGCAGCAACCCCCAATCTCCCCCCCTCCACTACCAAAACCTTGCCATGTAAACCCAATACAGGGACCAACAGACAGAAGAAAATTAAAAATACTGAGATGCTCAATGCTTTCTTTGCATTGGTTATTATGGGTAAATATTGCCCTCTGGCCTGAAGCAATATTCACAGAAGAGGAAGACATTAGGGAACACTTAAGCCACCTGGACATATACAAATCCCTGGGAGCACATGGGCTACATCTAAGGGTGCTGTGGGAACTGTCAGATGTCATTGTGAGACTGCTCACACTCTTGTCATCTTTGACAACTCACGACTATTGGGAGAGGTTCTTTGTGACTGGGAAAAGGCAACCATCACACCCATCCTTAAGAAAGACAAGATGGAGTGTCCTGAGAGCTACAGTCTTGTCATCCTCACTTCAGACAAATATGGATCTAAAAGCTGTGTCTAGCCACATGAAGGATAAGAAGGGTATTAGAAATGGCAAACATGGATTTACCATGGGCAAATCGGTAAAGCCCTTATTATCTTGATTGCCTTCTACAATGAGTTGAGTAGCTCTGTGGATCAGGAGAGAGCAGCAGATGTTGCACAGCTTGACTTTAGTAAGGCCTTTGGCATAGTGTGACTGACTAAACCCCTAGAGGTGGAATGTGACTTACTGAATAAACCTGGACAATGGAAGAAAGATCAGTGGACATGGGCAAGAGTGATGTGATTGCAAAGAAGCTGACTTTTTCTCACCACAAAGGGGACCAGAGGATGGCCTTTGTTTTAGACAAGCAGCTCTCAACAGCTGAGTGAATCAACTGGTGGTGTAAATGTCTCCCTGTGTTAGCCAGACCAGCACGGGCAAAGTGAAAACGTGTCTCAGCCTCGCCTAGAGTATAAAAACTAAACAACTAGCAAAAGAATTTTGAAAAGAGCAATGGGCTTGAGCTGGTTTCAACCCATGTATTCCTTCCTGGTGACTGGGGATGTCCAGTGTCATGATGGTGAACATATTAAAGAGACCGGTAATCAGAATCCCACTGGTATTGAGACTGAACTGTGTATTGCAATTGCTGCACTTGGTTAAATGTAACTTACATTTGTATTGGGTTTTTTTCAGTATATATTTTATCACTCTGCTAAATCAGAAATCCCATGTAACATGAACTGTCTTTAAATAAGTAATCTGATATTAAACATTACATCCTCCATGCATGGAACATCTAAAAGAACCTGGTCAGAGATATGGGACTCTGACACATGGCCTCCCATAGTAACTGGGATTTAGTTGGTGAGATAGGGACTGGATTAGTAAAATATAAATTGCGTGGAAATTTGCCTGGACTTTAGAGATTAAAGGGTGGTGATCAGCAGCAAAGCATCCAAGTAAGGGTCAGTGACCTGGTTTCAGCTGGGAGAGAGTTAATTTTTCTTCCTAGTAGCTAGCATAGTGCTGTGTTTTGGATTTAGTGTAAGAAGAATGCTGATAACATACTGATGTTTTAGATGTTGCCAGGTAGTGCTTAGACTAGTCAAGGACTTTCTTTTTCAGCTTCCCATGCTCTGCCAGGCGCACGAGAAACTGGGAGGGGGCACAGTAACATAGTTGATCCAAACTGACCAAAGGGCTATTCCATACCATATGACGTCATGCTCAGTATATAAACTGGGGAGAGTTGGCTAGGGGGCAGTGATCGCTGTTCGGGGACTGGCTGCGCATTGGTCAGCGGGTGGTGAGTGGTTGCATCACTTGTTTTCTTTTCCCTGGGTTTTGTTTCTCTCTCTCTCGTTCTCCTTTTCATTGCAATTTTATTACTATCATCATTATTGTTATTTTATTTCAGTTATTAAACTGTTTTTATCTCAACCCGCAAGTTTTCTTTTACCGTTCCGATCCTCTCCCCCATCCCACCAGGGAGGGGGAGGGTGAGTGAGTGGCTGTGTGGTGCTCAGTTGCCGACTGGAGCTAAATGACAACAGTCAGTTTCCAGTAATGTCCTTCTGGGACTGATACTGGGGCCACTACTGGTTAACAATTTTATTAATGACTTGGATGATAGGATGCTATGCACTCTCAGTTAGCTCGTGGCTAATACCTACAAACTGTCTGTTGAGGGGACTGAGGACAGGGCTGCTATTCAGGGACATTTTTACAGGCTGGAGAAATGGGTTGATAGGAAGATCATGAAGTTGAATGAAAACAAATGCAATGTACTGTGTCTCAGATGGCATGCAATGGGGTTGGAGGACAACCGTGTTAGAAAGCAGCTTTGAAGAAAAAGACCTGGAGATTCTGGTAGACAAAAGTTAAACAGGAGTCAACAGTGTGGCTCCAAGTGTAGCTCACAGGCTCACAGTGAAAGGACAAGAGGCAATGAGCACCAGCTGGAACACAGGAAATTCCATCTCAAAATAAGGAAAACATGTTGCCATGATGGTGGTCAGACACTGGAACAGGTTGCCTGGAGATGTTGTGGAATCTCTATCTCTGGAGATATTCAGAACTCATCTGGACAAGACCCTGAGCATCCTGATGTGGTTGAACCTGTTTTGAGCAGGACTATGAACTACAGACCTCTGAGGTGCCTTCCAACCTATGTTGTTTTCTGGTTGTTTGTCTTGTTCTGGAGGTGTTTGTCTGCTAGTTTTGGATCTTACTTTATATCACCTGACGTGAAAAAATATAGCTACATTTTCAGCTAAACCTCGCAATGAATTAAAGTGAAGTCCAGATTTTCAACTCTATTACTTTAAGGCAAAAAAGACACTAATCTAACATTGGATTTTCTATTTTGTTGAGCTCTGTCCATCCCCCTTAGACTCTTAAAATCTTTTGTACTGACTAAGTCTTTGTGGCTGAGACCCTTGATGATTGAGATGAGAATTGGATGTACTCTTCAGTTTGAAATGAAAAAGAGCAAAAATTGATGTCATATTCTCACAGCAGCCTCATTATGTCACCGCTATACCATTTCCGTTTTCTGTTGTCCCGTGGCTAGAGACAGTTCTAGAAATGTGTTGTAGTGTTATTATACATAATAGAACAATTTCCAATAGTCTAAGATGTTGGATCTCAGATGTTCTGCAGGAAATAAGATTGATATTATTACATTGCATTGACCACACAGAACAGGAAAAGATCCATATCAGGAGTGGCATTTTAAGACTCACAAGCTGTATCTTTTTTCCTGACAGAATGTATATGTATACAAGTTTCCTTTAAAATGTCTTATTATCAATAAAAAGAAGTCATCTTCCTGAAAGACTACAGATTTAACCAAAACATAAAGTTCAAAGAGTGTTTTTGACTAAACATATTGACTTCAAGCACTCAGGAATCCTGTATAATCTTATTAATTTAGCCAGTAATTTAAGCTGACCTTGTAAAGTCACAGCTCATGTACATATTTCCCTTCAAAGTAGTTCACAATCATATAAATACATCATTATCATGTGACTACATTATAAAACCTCACAGGAAATCATGTGTGTGATATTAGCCAAATAGAGTGTAACACACTTATAAACAATCAGGTGAAGAAATACAAAGTGACCCTCTAAGGGCAAGATTTCTGAACCCTGCATTTTTAGTTTCTAGTTTGTATCTAAATCACTGTATGGCTTAGAGCTAAGAATTTAGAGCTAAGAATTGGCCTTTTTAGTGTGGAATTAACATAATCATGTCACATTTTTCTTCCCCAAAAAAGAGCACACTATTAAACATTTAGGCATAGCATGTTGTTATCAAAATAATTCTAAGTGAAAAATCTGCTTTTTGCATTTTTATTAAAGAATCCTAGAATGGACAGAATTTTTAAACAATATATCATTGGCTGGACCCTGCTTTTGTAGAACTCCACATCTTTTTAAAGGTACGAAATTAGGCAATGTGAATTTAAAGACCTCTTTTTAATTTGTAACAAATATTGATCATATTATGAAGCTGAAACATGATTTCAATGCTAAAATAGTGCCCTACTACTCTTGTGCAATTTCTCCTTACTGTAGTATCAGTAGACTGACAAAACCTGGACTTAAAACCATGTATTTCATAAAATTATATTGTATTTCCAAATCAACTTTTTGAGTACATTGTAGGAGTAACCTTTGAATTTGAATCAAATTTTTGTTAGCTGTGTTTCCCTTTCCAAAAGGAAGTCTCGAGTAGCATTGAAGTGACTTTATGTCACACACTTGTCTTCTCCTGCTAGTCAATCTAAGAAAATTCTGTGGCAGAAGTGAACAAAGAGTTTCAAAGCATCTTTAAATTGATGCAAAAGGATATCGACCACTGTACTGAGCTCAGAGGCAGCTGTGTGTTCATCTGTACTATAACCTAGCACAGTTACATTCCTACTATTTAAACACGTGTCATGCTAGACCAACATTTGAGAACATTAAAACATTACCAGAGATGCACTTTTTATGTACATCTCACCATTTTCATTTTAAGAGGCAGGTCATAGAGAAGTCCTTAATCCCTGCTACAAAATATTATTATGACAAGCCAGTTTCCTGCAAGAAAAAATCTGTAGAGGCAATTCTCAATAAGAGGAATTTTCAAAGTAATTAACCTCCCCGGGTGGCTCCAGGCCTCACAAGCAAGTGAGCATGGTCCTGCAGAGACATTAACCCCTCATATATTTCATATATAAATGAATATAATTTCTCATTTAATCTCTTCATTTTATATAAAACTTCATGAGAGTTGAGAATTTAACATCCAAGTTCTAGCTGGAAGTTATTTGCAAAATTAAAAAAAACTTTTCATGGAAAATACTGACATACATTCAGCACCAGTGTTTCTATAGAAACTTGTTTTAATTATAGAATTCACTTGTTTTAATTATAGAATAGAATGTGTTTCCATAACAACAACTCAGTTCTTTTGTATTCAGATCATTTTAAGTATTAGCACACCTGAATTTTCCAGACAAGGAAATTGGTAACTAATTAACACAAATTCCCATGGATACTTAAATTAAAATAAGAAAAAAAGATTCTTACAGTTTTTGAAGACTTCTTTAAAACTGATCTTTGCAGGATAAAAATAAATAACTTAAAATACAGAATTACTTTCATAATAGCCAGCACACTTATATGTAAGTCTGTAAGTTGTTCTCTGAAGAGAAGTATAACCTTTTTTTGCAAGGAAGTGAGTGAAAAATCTGTCATATTCCAAGTATAGATCTTAATTTTGCAGATACTTAATATATGTATTTTTCTTTTGCTTTCATTGTTTGTTAGTTTCAGAATACTCCTATTTAACCACTCATAGAAGTAAAACTATGTATGTTTGGCTATACATACACACAATCTGAAAGGTTGTTTCTCCTAAAATTTAAGACTATACTAAATAAGCATTTGCCGAGTGAATCATGAGAGTCACATCAGTTAAGAATAAGTGCTACATTATTTGTCCTATAGTTGCAGCATGGTCCCCCAGGCCTCACACAACAATGATATTGTCTCTCAGAAAAAAAAAATCTTTTATTTTCTTTCTTTCTTGTGGTAACTAAACAGATTTTCAGTGGGAATTGAGAAGAAAATAAGGCTTACATTTTTTTAAATTGTTAATCTACTGGTAAATGCTACAGTCAAACATTTTCTTTGAAATATAAAATCATATTCACTTCTGGTCTACGTGTGTACCATTCAATTCAATTACGCATTTGACTCAGCCTACAGCCTGGGGGGAGTTTAGACCCTTCAGAATAAAGAGGTTGTTGAACAAATTACTTATTACTAAGCACTGTAGGTAGACCTTAAGGCCTAAATAGACTGAAAATGTCACCTTGTAATAAAGGAAAATTATTAATTTGCCATTACTTTTTTTAACTAGGTGTTTTTATTTTAAACAAAATATCTCCCTTTTTTTGTTACAATTTTTATGTGTTACATTATGCTCAAAAGTTTGTTACAGGCAAAAACTGAGCAAACCAATTATATTAGAGCTAAAAATCTACTACAAACCCAGTCAATGTTTTAACAGTTTAAAATCCCAAATTATCTACTTAATACAGAGAAGTTTCAGTAGGAATAGAGTTAGAATTATTAAACAGAAATTTTCTAGTACCTATTCCTTTCTTCTGTTGTTCTGCTCATTTTTATATGGCTTTATCCTAATAATGGTAAAAAATTTATTTACTAGGCTGCAGTTAATACAGTCTACAAATCAGCTACAAAATTTAGGAGTGGTAAGTCATTCAAGACCATAAAAAAGCCAAAATTGTATCCACCTTTTCCACAGTACTGCTTGTCTCAGTGTTCATACTAGATCCCTAACAGTTCTCTCCCATCTTTTCATTTATTTCTGTTACCTGTCCTGCCTTTTGAAGTAAACACATGCTTTTGTCATTCTTATATATATTTATGTTTGGCTTATATCCAGGGAATTCTTTGAATCCTTTATCTTAGTTTGTACTATGTGATGTTTCTTCAAAAGACAACAACTGGCCGACATCATTGTGGGACCTCTGTCCATTATTTTTCAATGGTCTTGGGAGTCTGGAGAGGTCCCAGTCGACTGGAAGCTGGTAAATACTGTCCCAATTTTCAAGAAAGTTAAGAAGGAAGACCCTGGTAAGAAGACCCTGGTAATTACAGGCCTGTCAGTCTCACTTCAGTGCCTGGTATGGTGATGGAGGATGTTATTCTGGGAGTTACTGAAAACACACTTGAGAGACAATGCAGTCATTGGTCATAGCCAACACAGGTTCACGAGGGGAAAGTCCTG
>VYZW01003105.1:0-26541 GCA_013401315.1 Balaeniceps rex | reverse complement strand
AGCCCCGTCCAACCTCACCTGCAATGTTTCCAGGGATGGGGCCTCCACCACCTCTCTGGGCAACCTGTGCCAGTGCTTCACCACCCTCAGTGTAAACAAATTCTTCCTTCTATCCAGCCTAAATCTCCCCTCTTTTAGTTTAAACCCATCACCCCTTGTCCTGTCACCACAGGCCTTGCTAAAAAGCCTGTCCCCATCTTTCCTCGAGGCCCCCTTGAAGCACTGCAAGGCCGCACTAAGGTCTCCCCGCAGCCTTCTCTTCTCCAGGCTGAACAGCCCCAACTCTCTCAGCCTGGCCTCGGAGCAGAGGGGCTCCAGCCCTCGGAGCATTTTTGTGGCCTCCTCTGGACCCGCTCCAACAGCTCCATGTCCTTCTTGTGCTGAGGACCCCAGAGCTGGACGCAGGGCTCCAGGTGAGGTCTCAGCAGAGCGGAGCAGAGGGGCAGAATCCCCTCCCTCGACCTGCTGGCCACATCATGTTTGCATGGGATCTGGAAAAGACCAGAATTGCTTTTTCTTTGCATTTCAGGAGGAAAAGGAGGGAGGACGGTTCCCCAAGAGCTAGTTCAATACAGTTTCACATGGAAAACAATGTAGATTTTTTTTTTGCTCCGCCAAGGCTCTGTTTCTGAAGCTGTTCTGGAATAGGCATCACTTTCCTGAAAATGTAATTTTGCAGATGTCAAATTCCCCCACATGATTTCCATTGTTTCCCAGCACGCTGCAGGAAACAATCCCGCCTTGTCACGAAGCCGAACAGAGCTGCCACCCGTCCGCACCTGCTGCTATTCACACAGTGCCAGCAGCAGATGAGATAAAAGGGATTTTTAGTGTTGTTACAATAAAAAAAAAAAAAAAAACAACATCCTGGCAGGTATCAATTAAGCACTTACCTGGTGCCATGAAGTCAGGCCCTGCTCCTGCAAGGACTTGCCCATGCGTTATGCTCGTGTGCTAGAAGCATCCCCATTGCAACGGGGCTTGACATATATATATAATTTAGTGTTTAGGATATAAATCAACAATCTGGCTTTTTTTTTTTTCCCCCAATCTTCTCATAACATGGGGAAACAGTGAATGGTTTATTTCCTAACATGTATCCTGTGCTGCACCGACTAACCATCTCATGGAGCTCCAGAGGATGCTCTGCCTGCTCAGTGCCCAAGCATCTAACTCCATCCTTGGGCTCACGGAGGGTCTCACTGTGTCATGGTCCTCAGCAGGAGATGGCTGCAAAGTCCTCGGTTGTGGAGACATGGCTGTGCCAACAGCAATGCTCCTCCACAACATTGCCCCCGGGCTGTTAGGACTGAGGAGTGTTGTTATCAACTCAAATCTGGAGCAGCTTGGGACATTTGGGCTTTGACGGGTGCTTTCTAGCAAGACCTGGTGGTCAGACACCCCAAAGCCAACAGTGGTGGCTCCCCATGGTGGTTCCTCTTGGTGGCTTCTCAGCAGCGTTCAGACTTCCACGGCAAAGGGGACCTCTGCAGCCTGTAGCAATGCCCCAAGGGGTGCCGTGGGGTGCTTGCTGCTCTGTGATGAGCACGTGGGGCTGGCAGCCAGCACGCTCGCACGCAGAACAAAGTCGCCTTATGCACGGGACGCAAGCTGAGCCGAGCCTGGCTGCTCAGAAGGTCCTCGGTTTTGCTCATGAAATGCTCCGACGGGGAAGAAAGAGCTGGCCGCAGCAGGGCAGGCGGTTTCCTTTAAAAGACGGCACTGTGTGTAATAAATGAAGCCGCTTGAGGTTAGCGGTCAGGTCCCTTTTTGTGCGTGCGCGTGTTTGTTTTGATACACAGCGGTGAAGCGCAGTCCTTGTGGGGTCGTATTTTCCTGCTGGAGCAAGCTGTCAGCTAGAGATGAGACAGCGGAGGAGGAATAGCTGAAATCCTGTGTTTGTTTGCTTTAAAAAGCCACTTAAAATTAGCTCAGCGAATATAGTCCTCCACAGATTGCTCAAAAAAATTAATAAATCAGGCTATGTGCAAAGAAACTCGATAATGCAAACCAGGTCCCTTTACTGCGTGCCAGACCCTGGTCTCATTTACACGGGGGGCCGCTGGCTCTCCCAGGGTGTCTCTGGTTTTGCGCCACTGGATGGAAAGAAGAAACCTGGACTGGCCCCTGCTGATGTCTCAGAGTTAAAAATTGCAGAGCGGGTTGTCTCCACGCTTGTGATTTCAGTGGGATGTGGAAAGGGTTGATGCAGCGTTTGTGGAAGAAGTGGCCGCTGGGGTCAGCTCACAAAGCTCTGCCATGGAGCAGTGACCAGGGAGGAAGACCTCAAAGGCACCCGGTGAAAGGGCACTTTGTCCAGATACTGGCCAACATCATGACTGCATCTTCAGCACCGGGGACCCCAAGCACCTGGATGTCACACGAGCTGGTGGCATCAGCACGGCTGGCATGGCCCAAGGGGAACCGTGTTGCCAAGGTCCCCAGCTGCCTGGGTGCAGAAGCAGATCCTTCCTAAGTGGGTGATGCAGCTGCAGCCAGCTGGGGCTGGCAGGGGATGCAGGTGAAGAAGCAAATCCTGGTTGGGGCCGCGGCTCAGGACATGCGAGGAGAGGCTGAGAGCTGAGTGGGTGCAGTGGGAGAGAAGGCAAAGGGGGTTTTTATCGCTCTCTGCAGCTCCCAGCTGGGCTGGTGCAGAGGAGGCAGAGATGGGCTCTCCTCGGAGGTGCCCAGTGACGGGACAAGAGGCATTAGCCCAAAACGTAACATGGGAAATTGTAATTAGCTATCCTAGACTCCTGAGGAATGAGGTTTTCTGAGGTACTCCTGTTCCACTTATTTCTAACGAGCATTTGACGTTGCAGTTTCCCCAAGCCCCTGGTGAGGCTTAGGAGCACGTTGGAGATAGCACTTCTGATTCACTGACACAGAGGAGCATCCAACCTAAACGAGGTACCTAATTTTGAATGGTAGCTGCGCTGGGGCTCCTCCCTAACCCATGGAAAAAGGTAGATGTCTGCAGCGATGAAGTCTGAATCACTCGCTGAACGCTTCTCCAGTGACCACAGACAGATACTGGAGCAGCCACAGTCCTAACCAAGGAAGTCCCATCTCGTTTAGGGATGAAGAATCCAGGCCTGGCGTTCTTGTGCCATCTCTGCTAAATAAGAGGGTCAGGTCCTCCTTGTTGGCCCCAAGGTTCCTACAAACTGATCTGACTTCGTATGATTGAAAGTCATTTATCAGTTTAGTGTCTTTGCCTTCCCAGATGCTGCTGGAAGCAAAAGGGAAAAATATCAACCCCTGAAAATCTACGATTTGAACATGGACCGAGAGCATTTTGTAGATGCCTTTCGGGCTGGCGTTGAAAGCTGACCTTGCCCTCCAGAAATGACCAAAGCTTGAGGGCAGCTTCTTCCATGGCGAAACTCCAGTTCTGCATCCAACAGGGAAACCTTCCCACAGGTGAGAAAAGGCATTTCCAATGCCTGGAAACTGGACGAGTTCTGGTGTGCACTCACCTTTTCCCAACCAGGTTGGTACTACTACAATGGCAAAACCCAGCATTGGACAACCCCCCTTCATGAATTACATGGCCAACTATTACTTTTAACCTGATCTACTGCTCTGTCTGTTTTACTTGATATCTGTTGTCTCACTGGTAATCTATCATTTTGCTGCTTTGGGGATAATCTCTTATTCTGTTGCTTGCTGAGGTAGTTTGCTGATTTCATGAACAAGATGTATATTTTTCTGGTTTTTAATGATGATCTACCACTTTTATAAATGATCTGCTGGATTTTCAGACATTCAGCAGCCCACCTAAAGCCGTGGCTTCCAGAGGACTGCTGACTATCAGGTGGCCAGATATGCATGTGCTGTCAATCTGATATCACAGGATATAGCCAGGATGAGTTAGGCTAATGCTCAGTGGTGTAAATATTTCTTATATGAAGATCCTGGCCAAGTCAAGATGCTGTTTGGGGAAGCTCTGGCTGGCCCATCACAGTGTGGGAGCTGAAGAATGAGAGATTACGTGGTTCCCATGGTCTCGTGGGACCACACTCCCTGCTTGACCCATGTCCTCCAACATTTGGGTCTCCAAACCTTTGACTCTGTGATGACCAGCAGAGACCCGATGATCAGCCAGCCCAGACGGCAGCCTGGCTGACAGAGGACATGTGGAGGCCAACCATATGCTCTGTCAGGGGGTGCAGGTCTGATTAATGTCAGAGTCCAAGTCCTGAAGGATGAGGAAAATACGTTCATACCGCTCTGTGTAAATCATACTTAATTTTTCATCAGTAGACAGGGAGGCTACGGGGAAACACAGAGGTTAAGTGACTTACCCCAAGCTGCAGAGCTGCACAGGATAGAGATTTCCAAACTTGCAGACCCGTCACTTGGTCACTGGGCCTCAATTTAATTAGCTAGTGTGTTTTTATTTAAGAATGACAGAGCATTACGTTTCCTTGTAATTCATGGACCCCACCCCACTGTGTGCGGACACAGATCAAAGAGATGGCTCCTGCTCACAGCCTTGCTGCTAGAAATGGTTTCTTTTCATGCCTTAAATTTGAGAACATCAACAGTATCTAAAACATTCAGCAAATGATTTCTTTTCTACTTAAAAGCAGACTCCTTTCAAATAATTTCCTCTTTCTTTGGTGCAGGTTTCCACACTCTTTAAGCTCCACGCAGAGCCCTCAGAAATAAATCAGATCCCAAGCGTTCAGCCCCATTGCTCATTTTGCAGATCCGTGTTTTGCAAGCAGACCGTTTTCATGTGCAAACAGCAGCCTGCTCGCAAACGCTGGCAAAACAAAAGTAATTTCTGAAATCACTGGCCACCAAATCCCTGCCTAAGCTTGGAGTGACTAAACCTGGGTTATCATAACAACGTGAAAGCGCATGACGCCCTGTGTAATATCTTTATGGGTAATTGCTGCCCAGGCTTGTTTTGATCACCATTCCCTCTCTCCTGACCTGGGAACACAGTTGGGTTGTTCTTCCTGACTTAAGGGAGATTGATCAGATTTACTAAAAGGATGCTGAGAAGAAAGGTCCATGACTGATAGTATCTCTCACTGAGCTCGCGTAGTACTTGGGCCCCACTTACACAAGGGAGAAGACCAGATTAGCTGGTGGATGAGCTATTTATACCATGAGCACTCAACCTGATGCTTCCTTTCCAGCATTGCTCTCTTCAACTTTCCCTTGTCTGCCGAAAGCAAGGGCTCTTCTGCAACCAAGCCCTTTCCCAGTAGACAGTTTGGAAGGGGCTTCTCCATTTCAGGGCTCTTCAGTCATATGCATTATCGCATTGACCCTTATGGATGTAGCCATCAGGGGCAAAAGCAAAAGGCCATTTCTTCTTTATCAGCTGGAGTTTTGCAGGTAGGTTGCTTCTGTAGAGTCACAGAATCATAGAATCACAGAATGCTTTAGGTTGGAAGGGACCTTTAGAGGCCATCCAGTCCAACCCCCCTGCACTGAGCAGGGACATCTTTAACCAGATCAGGTTGCTCAGAGCCCCGTCCAACCTCACCTGGAATGTTTCCAGGGATGGGGCCTCCACCACCTCTCTGGGCAACCTGTGCCAGTGCTTCACCACCCTCAGGGTAAAACATTTCTTCCTTCTATCCAGCCTAAATCTCCCCTCCTTTAGTTTAAAACCATTACCCCTTGTCCTATCGCTACAGGTGCTTTCTGCCTGTCCTCTCCTGCCTGCTGTGTCTGTTAGTAGGTACTGAGTAGTGACGGGGCTGGGAGGTGTAGGGCAAGCCAACAGCTGAGTGGCTTTGCAAGCGGTCTCCCCTTTCGCAGCGCTGACTCTTGCGTTCCCAAAAGAGCGGTCTGTGGAGGCAAACCCCCAAGCGCTGGGGCAAGATGGGTGGTTTGGTTCTCACTGCCTGATCAGAATAGATGGGAGGGAGGTGAGAGCGCTGGGACGTCATCTGCATCCCAGCTGCCACTTGATGCTCATTCAGTCAGGTGGGAGCCAGACAGAAGGGCCCTCCAAAACCTCCCTTCTCCAAATGGTCCTTGCTGTGCCATTAGCACATCTAGGGTGAGGGGCAAACCAGCCGGGCATCCCAAAGGTCTATGTTACCCCCAAATTCATGCAGTTATCCAAGGATGTGGCTCCACACTGATGCTGGTTGAGGGCCTGCAGAGCGGTTGTGATGGATTCGGCGAGGACGCGAGCCGGTCTGCGGGACGGCGCAGTGCACACCCTCCCATACCATGGCGAATGTGAGCCAGCTCCGCTCTCTCTAATTAAGCGGCATGATTTCACCTCCCGTTACCTCATGCTTACCACAGGGCAGGAGCACAGATGTGGGCAGTATGACACACTGCGACTTCACACCCTCGCCTCGGTGACTTGCTCCTGTGTCCGTACCGTTTTCGTATTTATATTCCCCAACAGGAGCTGGTTAAACCACTGCTATGTCCATACACACGCGCACGCGCACACGCACATGCACGGACAAAGTTTTATACGTTTGGCAGAAATGATCCTACGCGGCACGTTGCACAACCTCTATGAAAGGCAAGATCAGAGATTGCCGACCTGACTTAAACTATAATGGATGGAGCACGGAGGAAAGGAAAGACCGATTTGTATTTCAAAATGCAAGTGCTGTGCTTCAGGGAAAAGCGAATTGATGCCTCAGATAAGAAGCATGGCATTAGTGGAGTTTTTTTCGCTGGTGAGGCGCCTTTATCCTGATATAAGTCCCAGATATTAGCACAAAGAATTACAAGGAGGAAAAAACGATGCTAATCCCGCGTATCAGCAGCGTCTAACCTGCCAAGCATAAATATTCATGTAATCACTTTGCAGTTACCTGGTAACCACAACAAAGCACACATAGAAAATGTAATTACAGGGGCTCCGTAAACTCATCTTAAATTATCACCTGTAGCCAGGCACATATTATTAGATATTAGATTCTCCCTTAGATGAGAATCTCATGTTCCTCGTGTCTAATTTGAAATAACTATCTCCTGATTGGCAAGCGACGAAATCTAAATGGAGTCACGTAAATCCTACTTCACAGCTCAATTAAGGAAATGTGATTACGGATCTGGAAGCAGACGCAGATATTACTGGGGAAGGGATGATGGCAGGAGCCTACAGGAAGCAGTTGATGCTTTCCAGGGGTCATTGGTAGGGGAACCCGTAGGAACAGAGTTTCTATTGTTATACACTTCAGAGTATGTGGGGCGGAGAGGGGGCGAGAGACCGGATTCCCATTTTTAAGTGCTTTGGAGGTTTTCAGAAGGAGTCAGGTTCCATTGTTGCGTTTTAAATATTCTCTAAGCTCGCTGGGAACAATATACATTTTCACCTCTTTTCCCTCTGCGCCCTTCCCTCTCGTGACGAGGTTCACACTCTTTGGTTGTCCAACAACTGCCATTGATCTTTATCCCACGCTGGAGGGGGTGGGATGAGGTGAGGGGGAGATGTCATTTATCTCAGCAAAAGCCAAGAGAGATGTAGAGAGATGTCCTAGGAGCACTCTGAAGGCAACAGGCAGGAGAGCAGGTGCTTTTGCAGCCCTCTCGGCTGCATGCACCTGGGTCATTTTAGGGAGGACCATCTGTCAGATGCACCATGAAATGTCCTGGGTGAAGGGTCCCTTTTGCCCAGCAGGACACAGGCTGGAACAGGCTGCCCAGGGAAGTGGTGGAGTCCCCATCCCTGGAGGTATTTAAAAGCCGGGCAGACGAGGCGCTTAGGGACATGGTTTAGTAGTGGACAGGTACGGTTGGACTCAATGATCTTAAAGGTCTTTCCCAACCAAATGATTCTGTGATTCTGTGACACAGTCAGGATGACAACACGTGCAGCATCCCTGGGGTGGCTCAGTCTCCTTGGCACGACTGATGACGTGCTGAAGGAGCGGCAAGCGCTAATGCATGGATGCACCAACCTTCTCCAGAAATGATCAGGTCTCCTCACCAAGCTGGAGGAGTCTGGGGACAAAGACGTCCTTCTCCAAACCCCAAAGAGAAGGTGTTAAAGTCACCGGCAGCAGCTGTAAGGGGGGAGGGTGGGATCGGGGGCTCAGAGGACAGCAGATGCAAGAACACATCCTGCCGCATGCACCCAGGAGCACGAGTAATTATTCCTACAGGGAAGAGACGTTATGGCAGAAGCTAGAACGAAATAAATATGGAAACACAGGGATGCATTTGCACTCTTAGCCAAGAAAGAGTGAAGTCATGGACAGACGCTGCTCCCCAGTTCCCTGTAGTGACCAAGGGAGCGTTGACTTATAAAAAGGGTGGCTCTGGTCTGTTGAGTGATGGCTCTGCCCTGCCTGCCTGCCCATTTTCTGCCCTTGGTTTTGTTGCTCCATCCCAAATTGCTTGGTCCTGAAGGGAGAAGGCAGCCAGAAAACGAGATCTCTCTCTAATGCATTTAGCAGTGTTTTTAGGGTGGAAATTAGAAGTGAGTAACAACTTGCTTTTCTGCTCTGGAAGGACAGTCTTTGATTTTGGTAGCTTCCACCCCCTGAAATCTGAACATGCAAACACACACAAAAATGCACCAGGAAAATAAACCTTAACCCACCAAAAAAGATTGATTTCAAGAAAACCAGCCAATTTCATTTGAAATCCAACTTTTTAAGAGTCCTTAATGTTTTCTTGTATGAAAACAGTGCTTGGCCCATGAAAAATGGTGCGAAAAAAAGGTCAAAGTGTTCCATTCCGCGAAGGTGCAGACACACAGACCCTGGACATCGTCTGAATGTGCCTGCTCAGTTTTAACGCAGGGTTGTGCTGAAGTCAGGATTCTGAAAGAAGTTTTCCTTTCAGTGAAAACTACACTTCCTTTGGTTGGGAAAATAAAAGTTTTGACCAAAACTTTGTGATTACTCTATTTATGATGCTGGGACCAAATTATCAATGCAATTTGTTTATCGGAAATCCGCTTGACCTTGAAATTTCAATTAAATTTGATATATGTGCTTTCTTTTCCTAAGAGGGTTTGTTTCTGGGCCAAATTCTTCCATCTTTATTCATACATTAGTAAGTGGAGTCTTTCTTACTGCACGCTTCAGAGTCTGATCCTTTTCTTTCAAACTACTGCAGGCTTCCCCGAGAAAAAAAAAGAAGACAAAACATATTCTAACAGCAGTAGCTCTTTTTCCATCGCTCTCCATCTGGTACGTGATCTGTGATCATACCTCCAGGTCATTATGCTTGTAATGTTTATTGGAAAAATCAATCTTTAACTTTAAGACTTTACACAGGAAATATTAAAGTAAATTAGGACCCTATACATCCATTTTCAAATTTCCTTTCGACCTCACAGTACCTACTTCTTTCACGAAAAGAAATAAAGATTATATTTTTTTTTTCCAAGCTGTTCCATTTTTGCATAACTGACAAAATTTCCTGGAAATACAATTTGCCCGGCTACCTTAGTTATTATCTCCAGCTCATATTAGCAGCTAAGCAGTTGCTGACGTTCCCTTTCAATATTGCTACTAAAACTCCATGAAGCTTACGCAAAATTTATATACGAATGTCAACTCATTTTTAAAATATGTAATAGGAAAAGATCAGCCAATGCCTTTCTGGCCACCTACATTTCAGAAGGTATTGGCTGGTATTAGAGTAGTGTATACATATATATTTTAAGAAACCACACATTTTCTGGGCCAGAATCCAAGGGCATATAAAGCAGTTTAGTCAGTTATGACTGGATGAGGAGCTAGATG
Source organism: Balaeniceps rex (assembly GCA_013401315.1). Taxonomy (NCBI): domain Eukaryota; kingdom Metazoa; phylum Chordata; class Aves; order Pelecaniformes; family Balaenicipitidae; genus Balaeniceps; species Balaeniceps rex. Next base: position 16,846 of record VYZW01003105.1, on the reverse strand, counting down.
GAAAACAGAGCATTCTCAGAGGGTTTGGGTGCATGGGAATTTCTTTCCAAAATTAATATGAGTGGGGGTTATTAATTTTACTTTTATTTTGGTGGATGAAATGTCGCTCTTCTGGATATTCTCAGGGCGCGACGTGAAGCCACATCTAGTGAAGGCAGGACCGTCCGGCCCCCATCAATGCTTTCCAGCGCTGAGGCTGAACACACCCCGCTATTCATGCTACTTCTGGGCTGGGACAGAAATATTGTGACAAACAAAAATAAAAAAAAATATGTATTGCAGTGACAGTTTTGGGTCTGAGGACAGCCAGCCTCTTGGGATGAAAGCCACTGAGACAGAGCAGAGCAGTGAATGGAGAAAATGCAAAGGACCGATGCTCCGGGCTCCTTCTCTGGGTCTGATCCTGCACTGCTCAAGTCTGTGCGACCTTGACCACTTGCAGCTATAGAAGCAAGAAGAAATTCAAGCATTGTTGACTTCTCTCTCTTTATTTTGGCACTTTTTAAAGAGGAATGAGGCTACTTTGCAAATTCAGTCGGGGGGTTGGGTCTGTTTCTAACAGCACTGTCTCCAGGTGGAAGGCGCTAGCGAAGAGCAAGATATTCTTGTTCTTTATCATTGATATTTTCCCCCTTTAAAATCATTAGGGCTGATGTCTCCTTGAGGTTTCTCATGGAACCAGCTCATCGTCACTATCTGAAGAAAATATTGTGTTTAAAACACAGCTAAAAGCTGTTCGAGGCTGTGTCTTTAATGATGCCAAAGGGAAGATTGCGTAACATCAAAATAAAGTTTAAAAGTAATCAGATCTCTCTTTAAAAAAATAAATTAATAAAAAGGCAACATTTCTCTTGCGTTGTGGGACAACATCCATCAGCTGTAGACGCAGCTCGTTTTTATAACAGAGCGCACAAGACACCGTAATAAACAGTGGAAAACAAAACCACATGCTGCCATGAAATGAGACGGAATATCAAAACCTACAAGGGAAAGGCCAGATTCACTGATGCCTCTTGGTGTTAACGTGGCTCAGCCACCCGCAGGGGTCGAGGGACCGCCGCGACTCGCAAAGCCCCACGGGTGCAGGGACTGATGCTGTGGGGACTGTAGCTGCTGGCGTGGGAGCAGCAGGAGCCCCCCCGCACACAACCTCACTCCAGGCCACCCCAGACCACGGATGGGATCCTGGGAGGTGCAATCACCAGAGCTCCCAGTTTTGCAAGGATGGCAATTTTTTTTCTCCCCAGGAACTCTTCACGCAGCCAGCATCGGATGTTAATTTTTAGTTGTGAGATCTCTCTCTCAAATTGACTCTATCATTTATTTCCAAGCCCCTGGGCTATTGTAGGCTGGACTTCATTTGTTTTAAACTCCTCTGCCTGGGACCTATTGTTCTGTGCTGGTTCACGGCTCTGTAAGTCATTACCAGCCCCGTCCCTTCCCCCAGGAGGAGCCGTTGGATCTTTTTTTTTCTTCTTTTTTTAACATAGAAAATTAGGTTTGTGGCTGCAAAAGAGAAAAGCCCTGGAATCTCTTACTTCTACCCCCAAAAAAAGAGAAGAAAGGGAGGGAGATTATGTTACAACGCAGTGCACCAGAAAGTTTACTAATGACCTGCCTGCAACCAAATGGCTAAGCCGCCAAGCAGGACCAGAATTTGCGGCGTGACTCGAGCCTGGTCCAGGATGCTCAGATGCAGCTCAGGATTTCCCCAGCACGCCAGGCTATTCAGAGCAAAACTGTAGGTATAGGCAATCACAGAAACAGCTGACAGCTGCAAAGAAGCCTGATCCAAGCTTTCCCAGGGCTCCATGATATCTGGATCACAAGTCCGCAGGTGACAAGTGGCGTGCCTTTTATCCCGTCCTTCTCCTGCAGGTGTGAGTCATTTGCATGTTCCATGGCTCAAAGACATCCAGCGCTATAACCTTGCAGGCACAGCACTCCCAGGAACGGAGCCCGTATCCTGGAACGACAACTGGAAATCACCGGTGGGGAAGAGAAAATGCTTTGTGAAAGCGTCAAGCAATAGGTTTTACTTGGAGAGTAACCACAGCCTGTGTAGGACCTGAACAAAAGGGGAAGAGAAAGAAGAAAAAAAAGTCAACAGCGTTTTCCTTTGGGGCATGACCTACTAATTTAACATATCTTCTTCCCCCCAGACATGGGCAGCCGTATCCTTACCGCCTTTTGGGATCACCTGTGCAAAGGGCTTTCTGCAGACCTCCCCTTTAGACAGTGGGGGACATGGAGGTGGAGCAGAACTGGCAGATCTGACCATCAGACAATCTAAATCAACCCTCTGGGCAAGACCATAATTTCACCCTGTCATTCATGTATTAAGCTCCTCGTGGTACGGTTTTGGCGATTCCACTTCTCTTCAGGGGAAGGAGAAAGTCCTGGGAGGCCGGGAAGTTTTCTTTCTGGTGGGGCAATATTTGGGTGGATCTGGGACCCATTTAACCTTAATCCACCCTTGGCTTAATGTCTCAAATTCCTTCTTCACGTACGGGCTGCCGCTCCATTCTGATTTCATTACCCTCCCAGCAAAGCTGCGAGGGCTCAGGGATGATATTGCCGTCAAAGGCTGGAGGGTTTTAATGCCACGGCTTCCATGGAAACTTCTCGTGAGCTCACCCACTTGCCTGCATTATTTCCAGCTGTGCTCACAACTTCATACGGAGAGGACGCAGGACAGGCAGAAAAATTTAACGCCACTTCTCTTCTACATCTCGCAAAGAGAATGCCAGGTCCTGGGCACCACGGAAAAAAGGAGATCCACTTCAGACCATCTTCAGATGGTGTCTGCAGGGAACTAGGGTGCAGACAGAGGGATTGTCTTGGCACCAAAAAATTTCTAAGGAGGTAAGTCACCTTCTGCCATTTCTCTTAAAACAGAACATGAGAAAAGCATAATCCCCGTTTCTCAACCAGACACCAGGAGAAGAGTGATGGGCCATAGCTCTTTCAACACAGGCCAAAGCCAACAGGTTCTTATGGACCTCCCTGATGCTAGAGAAGCCCCTTGCCAGGGTGAGTCATGTTAAAGGAGGTGGGCACCCCTAGTCTGCCCCCGTGTAAAGTCTATCTGCTTGGATCTTGGTGGTTGCACGCAGCCTGGCTGAGTGCACAGGAGGAATCAGAGCATCTGTGGCTAACACATCTCATCCCCGGTGTGCTTTTGGCAGAGAGGCATAGAGAGAAGCTGGCCAGGGGAAGAGAAGGGAGAGGCAGTGATGCTCACCACTCCAGCTGTTTGCAGACCCGGTGCAGGTTTGTCCCTCAAATTCCCAGCGCTTTATTCCCCATCAAAAAATCTTTAAAGGCTGCAGGGTCTCAGGAGATCAGCAGCAGGATAAGAAAGAGCATATATATATATATATATGCATATATTTTATATATATATATATTATAGCTGGCAGGTGGGAGGGGACCAAAAAAGTGGCAAAGTCATGAAGTAGAAACAATATCCCACTAAAAACCGTGCTTGAAATGAGGTGAAGATTTATGCATTTCAGGAGGTGCTGCCTCCATGGGTTGTGCTGTCCTGCTTATTTTTTTGGGCTTCAGAGCAAAGATGAAAACTTGACTTAGTGTTTGCTTGCACTTTTAAGAGGAGAAACTCAGCAGGCAATAACGTATCTGGGACTTCTCAGGGTGTTGCCCAGTTATTGCTCCATCAAGGCCAAAATGCAAGTCCTGGGTGCCCAGGGACACAAAAATCCCAGCCCTCCTCAGCTTTGTGCAAGACAAATCGTGGTGCATGCCGCAAAGCACTCGGCCTCTGAGATCTGCACATAAACATTTGGGAAGCTGCACTTATAGCCCTGTAGGCACATCACTACCAGGTCCTGCTGACCTTGTCTGAGTGGGAAAAGTGTGGAACCAAGAAGGTGATGGGATGAAGAACCCCTCTCCAAATCTAAAAGCCACGGGGAGGTTTGGGATAACACCACCGACGACAGCCCAGGCTAAATCTCTGACCGTGGGATTTTTCTGGCATTGCTACCCAAGATAGCTAGAGTCAACCTTGCTGAAGCTGACATATGGCACGGACCCCTCCAGCCTTGTGAAAACATCTCTCGATGTGTAAGTGGACCCAGAGGGGACACCACCTTTCCTGCTATTGCTTTCCTGCTCTCTCCCTGGTCTCACATGCCAAGTATGAGCTTTATACACTTGGACTGTCTGTCCTCCATTTTGCCCACCTCCTAAGGCTGTATCGCTGCTCAGTGCCTCAGCCTGGCTTCCCCACCCTGCAGCGCCAGGCTCGGAGCCGGCCACCCGGACATTAATGGGCTCCCTTATGTGTGACCAAAGACATTGAAACCTGTGGCTCTGAAGAAGAGGTGATGTGGCACCTCCTTGGGCATCTTTCTGAGTCCTTCCATTAAATGTGTCCTCCTGCTGCAGCACTATCGCACTGTCAGAGGCAAGGACCGTAGGAGGTCTGAGTTTCATGGACATTTTCCTGTCTGAATCAGCCAGCATTTGGGATGTGGATTGAATGAGCAGCCCCAAGAAATGTGATTGTTGCCAGAGTTGTAAATCCAGTAAAGTCTGCAACATATATCGTTTCTTCTCCATCCCCCTCTGCAGGAGCTGGTAGCAGCCAGCACCCCAGATAAGTGGGTAGAGAGCAGTGTCGTCATCTCCCTCTGGCTCACACCCTCCTGAAGGCACAAGAAAGAAACATAAACTCCCTAAAGCTCCATCCCCCCATCCAGGATAGCCTTCATTGCCTCCTTATTTTTCCTAAAAATTTCCTGATATCTGGTGTCTTCTCAAACCCTTTTTTCCAGGTGACAGGTGGCTTTGTGAGGTTCTCAGTTTTTGTTGCCTTCCAAATTTCAGAGGAGCTTATGAGCAAAGGAAGCAAGGGCAGCCAGGAGCCACAGGAACCAGAAGGCAAAGAAAACTGCCTCCAGATTTCATCTTGTTCTGTTTTACTCTGTTCTCCTTAGCAGAGCAGATTGGACATCTCTTCCAGGCATTTCAGCTTCTTCTATCTACCATGTGGGACAACTCAAGACCAGGACTCAAAGCTGCCCCAGAAGTTTGGACCATGAGCTACTACTAAATTGGTGAGGGAGGAGAAGGTTTCTTGACATCACACTCAAAAGGATATGTTTCACAGAATCACAGAATCATTAAGGTTGGAAAAGACCTCTAAGATCATCTAGTCCAACCCTCAACCCAACACCACCATGCCTACTAAACCATGTCCTGAAGTGCCATGTCTACATGTTTTTTGAACACCTCCAGGGATGGTGACCCCACCACCTCTCTGGGCAGCCTGTTCCAATGCCTGAGCACTCTTTCAGTAAAGAAATTTTTCCTAATATCCAATCTAAACCTCCCCTGATGCAACTTGAATCCATTGCCTCTCGTCCTCATTTCTTTGCTCTCTATTGGAGGTGGTAAATTACAGCTCCCATCACTGCTACCAAATCCACCTTGCTGAATGACACACCAAGGGACATGCAAGAAGTAGTCCCTTTATTTAGCCTTGGGAGTTTATTCTCGGGTTCATCCTGTGCACTCCTCTATCACAGAGCAGCCAATCCAGCTCAAACAACCAGATGTTTCAAGGATTTTGGCACGGTGCAGAAAAATGCCACGTGATCAAGGAGGCAATCACCTAACGATAAAGAGTAAGCAATCGCAACCTTGAATTCTCCGTGAGAGAAGGACCAACAAGGGGCTTAAGTTGCCATCAAGGCTTGCAAGTGCTTTTCCTTCTCCCAGGCAGGGGAATATCTTTCAGGGAAAGGAGTGCCACATATGATCACAGCTGGGAGATGCTTGTCGTTCCCCTCTGGTCCATCAGCTGATAGGGCTGTAGGTCCACTGGCTGTTCCATCAGCTCCCAAGGGCTCCATCCAAACTGCAAAAGAGGAGAGGACCCAGGACGGGGAGCAGTCTCTGTGGGAATTCACTGGTATTTTTTCATACTAGTGTCTTTCCCTATGCATAACCAAAGTTTTGCTTCCTTCGCCACATTGACAGCAGTTAAAATGACGTGGTGGTTCTGGGTAGAAGGAGCTGTAAACATCGCTGTTGCAAGGGAAGAACAGTTCTCAGAGGCTACAATGAAAGCAACAAACTTGTATTAAAAAAGAAGAGGTGAAAATGCTGAGAATAGAGTCTAGCTAGCCTGAGGGCTGAAAGAAATACTGTTCGTGGGACAAAAGGAGCATTGCATGAGAATAAATTCCATGTCTGTGGCCAAGTTTGCAGAATTTGCTTCTATTTTGTGGTACCTTAATTTTAGAAGGGACTCTACTTGAGACAAAGCATAGGGACATGATGGGTGGGTTGAGCTCAGCGTTGTCCTGTGGCCCTACTGGAATTCCTCCTTGGACAAACCTCAAAAAGTGGAGGCATCCAAAATGCCAAGTCTCTCTTGAAAATGCTTGTGTGGACACTGAGGAGACAAAAACAAGCCTGGCTTTCAAAGCTGAAGTCCACTTGGAGGTCTAAATTTTGATCCATTAACTGAAGCAGGGGTGAGGAGTTGGACCCCCATTCCCAAAAGGCTGTTAGAGCTCTGACTTTGCTTGTGCCTAATACCTGGGGGGGAGAGAGGAGGTGACAATCTGGGGATGGTCCTGCTTAGATTTCTATCTGGTACCTACATGTCCTGAACACCAGCAATGCCCACCATCCCTTTCCCTGCTGACCATTTATTGCTCCAAGATTTTGAGCCCACTGGAGGGGACCCAGGGAGGAAAACTTCCAGCTTGGGTTTGCAACAACCCCTTTTGCTTCCCTGAACCTTCCCCACAGGGCAGCGAGCTGGCAGTGGACAGGGATACAATCCTTCATTTCAGATGCCCATGGCGGGATAAAAACAAACCAGCACCATGCAGTGTCCTGCTGCCTCTCGGGACACATCTCAGGCATGGGAGCAGTTGCTGCTGTATGCAAGGCAGGACGGCTCCCCATCATCCTCCCAATTTTTATTTCCTTAGCTCTCCCGATGATATAGTTTGAAGCACAGAAGTGTTCTGTGAGGAATGTGTTTTGGGATGAAGATGAATACCTCGGAGCCTGACAGCATAAACACTGAGAGCCTGTTTGGCTTCTTCCAGTGCCAGCTCCCTGGATGGATGCAGAAAGCCCCTTCGCTGCCCGTGGAGGCTCTTTGGTTCCCTCTGATGAGTTGGAGCTGTTCTGACCCGAAGCAGATGGAGTCAGTTATTTACACCACGTTCTCCTGGGGTGCACTCTTGACCCACTACTTGCCGGTCTCGATAGACGTACGCGCTGGTGCTGGCTGATTGTTTCGGTATGACACAGAGAACATTAGTGGAGCGGAGCCAGGCAGAGGCCCTTGGAGAAAAAGCAACTGATGGGGATGTAGTGTTGGGAGAAGCCTTGCGGGTCCCATGCCGAGCGGCTGTGCCTTGCATTCAGGTGGCGGGAAGGGAAGAAAACCCTCCTTGCTGGCCCCTTGCAGGTTGGGCTGGGTGGTGGGCAGTGGTGGGGTGATTGGGGGATGCCACCCTTGATGGGATGTCAGTAAGGGCTGGGCATTGAGCATGATGTGGAAGGCAGGGGAAAAGGAAGGCAGCTCTGAGATGCGTTGGTCTGGGAAATTCCATGGGAGACCATTTCAGGGGTCAAAGACAAGTCAGTGTGTCCAGTCTCTGCCTGGTGCTCTGAGGAGCAAGGCAGAAGGACATGCAGTCATTTCTGCTCCAGCTCCCTAGCAATCGTTTGACTATGTTCATTTGGGGAACCCATCTTTCCCTTACCTTTACCTCTCCTGCCCTGTAACCCTTGAGTCAAAGTTTGGGGTCCCTTGAAATGTGCCCAGAGCTGAGAGAAGTGCCATGAAACTCAAAATGACCACCGTCTCCTGCCGCTGCGTAGCCGCGAGAAAACACGATCATACCTGCGAGACAGCGAGCACAGCAGGCAGCTGCTGTCCTGGCTGCTGCAAGAGGAGAGGTGAAGGAATTTCGGAGATAGCATGTGGGGAAGGGTGTTAAAGAGTTGCAAGGACTTCAGCACTTGATGCGTACGATTCCTTGATACAAAGCCAGCAGAGACTTGTTTGCTCCCGCTCTGTTTTAACACTCTTCCCATTTTTTTTCCTCCACTGAAAGAAAACTTCAAGCTCAGAAGAAGCAAAGAAAGATTAAGTAGAGGGAGTTACATTTTCCTGGCTGCTATCAAAACCTCTTTTCCAACTTTTCTCCTTTTTTTTTTCTCTTCGCACTGACATACCTTTGTCGTTTTATGAGCTGAACTGTATTTCATTGCACGAGGCACTGACAGACAATCTGAGAGCCTTTTATTCTGAGGTACTTTTCAGCTTCCAGGCTATGATCTACATCGCCTCAAGCCAGAGCCAGGCTGCAGCCATGGGCCTGGCTGACATTTTACAGGGAAAGGAGAGTGAGGCTTATAAAAGTGTTTGAAGACCCAAGTGTTGCATATTAAGATACGCCAAGTTTGAGCTCCGCGCAGCATGCTTGCTTGGCTGAGATGCTTACCTGGGGTAATTATCGCAAAGTCTACAACACTGGACAGGCTAACACAGCAACTTCACCAGTGAGTTTCACCAGCTGTGAGTGGACCCAAGAGCAGCAGGAGACTGACAGAAGTCCCTGCAGTGAGTGGTTAACCCATGGAACTGCTTGTCAGATGATGTGATGGATGAAAAATGTGACTATGGGCTTGAGAGAAGGAGTCCTTAGAAGAGAGATCCATTGGGGATTACTAACTAGACAGACTTAAGCCAAGAAATTCCCTATGCAGAAAATGGTCAGAGGCTGGGAGAGCACTCAAGGGTAGCATCAAATGTGTTCATACTCTTTGCATGTCCATTGAAGATATTGGGTTATATGGTCACTTGCTGTAAGTCATAGTGTCCACCCTGCCTCTTCCTGAATGAAGTGGTTGTCGTGGTTTAACCCCAGCGTGCAACTAAGCCCACCCAGCCGCTTGCTCACTCCCCCCCGCTGGGATGGAAGAGAGAATCGGAAGAGTAAAAATGAGAAAACTCGTGGGTTGAGATAAGAACAGTTTACCAGGTAAAGCAAAAGCCACGCACACAAGCAAAGCAAAACAAGGGATTCATTCACTGCTTCCCACGGGCAGGCAGGTGCTCAGCCATCTCCAGGAAAGCAGCGCTCCATCACGTGTAATGGTGACTTGGGAAGACAAAACGCCATCACTCCGAATGTCCCCCCTTTCCTTCTTTTTCCCCCAGCTTTATATGCTGAGCATGACATCATATGGTATGGGACATCCCTTGGGTCAGTTGGGGTCAGCTGTCCCAGCTGTGTCCCCATGCGCGGCTTTTTCTTTACCTGCCTCTTCCTATTCTCTCCCCCATCCCACCGGCGGGGAGTGAGCGAGTGGTTGTGTGGTGCTTAGTTGCTGGCTGGGGTTAAACCACAACAGTGGTGAAGCANAGCACCATGCAGTGTCCTGCTGCCTCTCGGGACACATCTCAGGCATGGGAGCAGTTGCTGCTGTATGCAAGGCAGGACGGCTCCCCATCATCCTCCCAATTTTTATTTCCTTAGCTCTCCCGATGATATAGTTTGAAGCACAGAAGTGTTCTGTGAGGAATGTGTTTTGGGATGAAGATGAATACCTCGGAGCCTGACAGCATAAACACTGAGAGCCTGTTTGGCTTCTTCCAGTGCCAGCTCCCTGGATGGATGCAGAAAGCCCCTTCGCTGCCCGTGGAGGCTCTTTGGTTCCCTCTGATGAGTTGGAGCTGTTCTGACCCGAAGCAGATGGAGTCAGTTATTTACACCACGTTCTCCTGGGGTGCACTCTTGACCCACTACTTGCCGGTCTCGATAGACGTACGCGCTGGTGCTGGCTGATTGTTTCGGTATGACACAGAGAACATTAGTGGAGCGGAGCCAGGCAGAGGCCCTTGGAGAAAAAGCAACTGATGGGGATGTAGTGTTGGGAGAAGCCTTGCGGGTCCCATGCCGAGCGGCTGTGCCTTGCATTCAGGTGGCGGGAAGGGAAGAAAACCCTCCTTGCTGGCCCCTTGCAGGTTGGGCTGGGTGGTGGGCAGTGGTGGGGTGATTGGGGGATGCCACCCTTGATGGGATGTCAGTAAGGGCTGGGCATTGAGCATGATGTGGAAGGCAGGGGAAAAGGAAGGCAGCTCTGAGATGCGTTGGTCTGGGAAATTCCATGGGAGACCATTTCAGGGGTCAAAGACAAGTCAGTGTGTCCAGTCTCTGCCTGGTGCTCTGAGGAGCAAGGCAGAAGGACATGCAGTCATTTCTGCTCCAGCTCCCTAGCAATCGTTTGACTATGTTCATTTGGGGAACCCATCTTTCCCTTACCTTTACCTCTCCTGCCCTGTAACCCTTGAGTCAAAGTTTGGGGTCCCTTGAAATGTGCCCAGAGCTGAGAGAAGTGCCATGAAACTCAAAATGACCACCGTCTCCTGCCGCTGCGTAGCCGCGAGAAAACACGATCATACCTGCGAGACAGCGAGCACAGCAGGCAGCTGCTGTCCTGGCTGCTGCAAGAGGAGAGGTGAAGGAATTTCGGAGATAGCATGTGGGGAAGGGTGTTAAAGAGTTGCAAGGACTTCAGCACTTGATGCGTACGATTCCTTGATACAAAGCCAGCAGAGACTTGTTTGCTCCCGCTCTGTTTTAACACTCTTCCCATTTTTTTTCCTCCACTGAAAGAAAACTTCAAGCTCAGAAGAAGCAAAGAAAGATTAAGTAGAGGGAGTTACATTTTCCTGGCTGCTATCAAAACCTCTTTTCCAACTTTTCTCCTTTTTTTTTTCTCTTCGCACTGACATACCTTTGTCGTTTTATGAGCTGAACTGTATTTCATTGCACGAGGCACTGACAGACAATCTGAGAGCCTTTTATTCTGAGGTACTTTTCAGCTTCCAGGCTATGATCTACATCGCCTCAAGCCAGAGCCAGGCTGCAGCCATGGGCCTGGCTGACATTTTACAGGGAAAGGAGAGTGAGGCTTATAAAAGTGTTTGAAGACCCAAGTGTTGCATATTAAGATACGCCAAGTTTGAGCTCCGCGCAGCATGCTTGCTTGGCTGAGATGCTTACCTGGGGTAATTATCGCAAAGTCTACAACACTGGACAGGCTAACACAGCAACTTCACCAGTGAGTTTCACCAGCTGTGAGTGGACCCAAGAGCAGCAGGAGACTGACAGAAGTCCCTGCAGTGAGTGGTTAACCCATGGAACTGCTTGTCAGATGATGTGATGGATGAAAAATGTGACTATGGGCTTGAGAGAAGGAGTCCTTAGAAGAGAGATCCATTGGGGATTACTAACTAGACAGACTTAAGCCAAGAAATTCCCTATGCAGAAAATGGTCAGAGGCTGGGAGAGCACTCAAGGGTAGCATCAAATGTGTTCATACTCTTTGCATGTCCATTGAAGATATTGGGTTATATGGTCACTTGCTGTAAGTCATAGTGTCCACCCTGCCTCTTCCTGAATGAAGTGGTTGTCGTGGTTTAACCCCAGCGTGCAACTAAGCCCACCCAGCCGCTTGCTCACTCCCCCCCGCTGGGATGGAAGAGAGAATCGGAAGAGTAAAAATGAGAAAACTCGTGGGTTGAGATAAGAACAGTTTACCAGGTAAAGCAAAAGCCACGCACACAAGCAAAGCAAAACAAGGGATTCATTCACTGCTTCCCACGGGCAGGCAGGTGCTCAGCCATCTCCAGGAAAGCAGCGCTCCATCACGTGTAATGGTGACTTGGGAAGACAAAACGCCATCACTCCGAATGTCCCCCCTTTCCTTCTTTTTCCCCCAGCTTTATATGCTGAGCATGACATCATATGGTATGGGACATCCCTTGGGTCAGTTGGGGTCAGCTGTCCCAGCTGTGTCCCCATGCGCGGCTTTTTCTTTACCTGCCTCTTCCTATTCTCTCCCCCATCCCACCGGCGGGGAGTGAGCGAGTGGTTGTGTGGTGCTTAGTTGCTGGCTGGGGTTAAACCACAACAGTGGTGAAGCAATTTTACCATGAGCTAAGAAGGAGAACTGGGAGCTTCCCATAGCGGAATTGTATGCATTTTGCCTTGGAATGTATCTGCGGTGCAGCAGCATCTCAGTATCCCAGTGGAGGCTGATGTTGCTTTGGTCCCACAAGGATAAACCAGATCCTTCTTCACTCCAAAGAGACAAGAGTTAAGAGGAGAAACAGAAGCCAGAAACCTACTGGGAAGGCAAGTGGCAGAACCAGTGACTGAATCCAACTTCCTTGGACTGGTTTACTCAGTCCTTGCAGGCAGTGAATTGCTTATAATGGATCAGGCAGAGGGCCTGATTCAGTGGAGAGCCCCTGGCTGGCCTCAGTGGGCTTTGAATCACATCTAAAGGAGGAATAAGCCCTTCGGACAGCCTTGTCCTAGGGCTTGAGTGAGGCTCCATTTCGTTTTTGGGATCTGCAGGTGGTGCAGCCTACAGGAGAGAGGTGGAGGGACCAGTACAGCTGAGTTTTGGGAAGTTTCATCAGTGCACTCTGACCACAAGTGTCAATCTGACCTGACGGTGAAATGCTGGACTATCTTTCTTTTCAACGTTCAGAAAGGAAAGGGCCAGTTGCTGCTGCTACTGTCTATCTGAAGTGATCCACATCATGAAGAGCACAGTCTGGGACTAACCAGGGTGCAGTACTAAAAAGCATCCAGGGGAAGATTTGGGCTCCAGGCTCTCTCAGAAGAGGAAAGTGAGATGGTGCCCAGAGATGTGGAGCTTTTGGGGATGGCAGCAGCTTGAGGACTTCTCCAGAAAGGCACAAAGGCTGGTGGGTAACTACTGGAGAACGAATCAGGCAAGCCAGAGGGCTTGAATGAGCAAACCAGCATTGAATGAAATCCCTTTCAGGTTTAATCTTAGATGAAACTCAGGATGGGAGAAGCAATAGTTGTCACTTTGGGGAGTTTGTGCTCTGTGTGTGCGTGGCCTTTTCCATATGCCAGCGAGCCCTATCAACCCTTCACCTCCCAATGTCCAAGCACCCTCTGGTGTCAATGGACGGTGCTCAAAGTTCAGTGCATGCTTCAAAGAGCTCAACAGGAGAGGATAACTCCCATCAGTACAAGCCACCTAAGGAGGCCATGAATGTGCCACCAACCGGCATCTTAAAGGTTTGCCCAATGCTTTCTGGAAACATACCTGGATGACCTGGATGACATACCTGGGTGACGTGGATGACATACCTGGGTGAAAATCACTAGCCTACATCATGCGGAAGGCCAACTAGGGCTTCCTGTTATCTACATCCGATTTCAGAAGTGATGAATCCAGAATTCATGACATCCAATTTCCTTTCTCAAACAATATCTTTTACTACGATCCCCACAGAGCAGAAAAAAACAACAGTTGTGTCACACATTATTGATTTTGGATACGCAACAAAATATATTAGCAATAATGAATGACTGCAATGCAGAGATACATTGACTATTTTAGATCCTTTTTAATTGCACGTTGGGTGTCTGAACAGTGCTTCCACAATTTGTTTTGGGTGAGAAAAATATGCTTTAGCTATTAAACTGCTTTTAATCATTGTTATTTCCGTATGTTGTCTTTCTCGCCTTCTACAAGCTTGCTTCAGGTTAGCAAATTTGAGATAAATCCTCTGCCAGTGTAAACTGATGCCTCCCTTTTCATATAGAATCATAGAATCATAGAGTCATTTGGTTGGAAAAGTCCTTTAAGATCATTGAGTCCAACCGTACCTGTCCACTACTAAACCATGTCCCTAAGCACCTCGTCTGCCCAGCTTTTAAACACCTCCAGGGATGGGGACTCCACCGCTTCCCTGGGCAGCCTGTTCCAATGCTTGACAACCCCCTCCGTGAACAAGTTTTTCCTAATATCCAATCTAAACCTCCCCTGGCACAACTTGAGGCCATTGCCTCTCGTCCTATCACTTGTTCCTTGGGAGAAGAGACCAACCCCCACCTCACTACACCCTCCTCTCAGGGAGTTGTAGAGGGCGATAAGGTCTCCCCTCAGCCTCCTCTTCTCCAGGCTCAACAACCCCAGGTCCCTCAGCCGCTCCTCACGGCACTTGTGCTCCAGACCCTTCCCCAGCTTCGTTGCCCTTCTCTGGACACGCTCCAGCACCTCCATGTCCTTCTTGGAGTGAGGGGCCCAAAACTGAACACAGCACTCGAGGTGCGGCCTCACCAGTGCCCAGTACAGGGGAAGGATGACTGCCCTGGTCCTGCTGACCACACTATTCCTGATACAAGCCAGGATGCCGTTGGCCTTCTTGGCCACCTGGGCACACTGCTGGCTCATGTTCAGTCGGCTGTCGACCAACACCCCCAGGTCCCTCTCTGCCCAGCAGCTTTCCAGCCACTCATCCCCAAACCTGCAGCGTTGCATGGGGTTGTTGTGGCCTCAAGCAGATCAACACTTCCACCCAGCTTAGTGTCATCTGCAAACTTGCTGAGGGTAATGCCAATATCTGTGGTGTGAGGCAATTTTACATTTATACAGAATTTCCCCCAATGGCAGGGTCAAGGTCTGTGTGACTCCATCTGAAAGTATGCAAAGCTCAGATCTGGAGTGTGGTTTCATCAGAAGGTAAAGGATGTTATAGCAAGTTGCGGGAGATAGCAGGCAGCTGCCTAATTCTCTAGGTCACATAGTGGCTGCTTCTGAGCCTGACCATTAATCCCAAGAACTGATGCTGTGGAGGTTTCCCAGTCTGAGGACTCACTCCAGCTCTGTTTCCTTCTTGCTTGAAGATGCACTGAGGCTCTTCCCACAGCCTGGATTTTTGTGCAGAAGCAATGGTTGGTTGTTTTTTTTACTGAGCACCTAATCCCATGGCCAAACCCCACGCTACTTGAGAGCAAACAGAGCATGTGGGGCCTGACTCTGTCCAATGGCGTTGTGGCTGAATACGGCCAATTTTCTTTGAAGCTCTCCTATCTCAGTGGCCACCTTCATAAGAAGATACTGTATAGTTGGGATGGGTGCTGGCAGAGAACTGTGCTTAGCTCTTCTCTTTCTTTTTCCTGTTGCAAAATAAAGCTATTCCTCACACCAAGGTTTTTTCCCAGGTCTGAGATATTTAGGTACAAATGACTCTTTATAGCTTTCAGATATAAATCAGAGCCTCCACCTGGGAATAAGACCACCTTGGAAATGGCATGGCATGCATTTCGGGGCCAAATTCTCCCTGGGTCATAGGCTGCTTCAGTTAAGGAGATGCTGGGACATGCAGTCTTGTAGCTGATTGTGAAGCCAAGGTCTTAACTCAGATACACATCTATATAATAGATAATTATATAGATAATTCACCAGCCATGCTGGGCCCCTGGTATACCTGATATATGTATATCTATATATCTCCTTTCTTCTCTGAGGTCATTTAAAGAGCATGTAATCAGGGGTTTGAGCACAGATCGGGGACAAAAAAAATGCCCCAGCATAAAGAAATCTGGGCAAAAGCAGGCCAGAAGCTAAAGAAGAGCAAAACTGCTGCTGATGGGAAAGAAGCTGCTGGTGGAGTTTCCCTGGGTATGTAGGTTGCAATTCAGCTGTGGGATTATTTTTCTTACCAGCGATGGTGCAGCTAATGGGGAAGGAGAGCAGCGGAGCCAAATGTGATGCTGCGTTAGGCAGCTGAGCACACCACGAACACGGCGCAGCCTCTTACCTCAGGACTTCGATCATTTCAGCAGCTGGGGAAAGGCTGAGGATGGTCAAAAAATGAGCCGGAGAGCAAAGGACCAGAAGGGGAAATATATGCTAACGGAAAGGCGTGGCTGCCTGGGAAAGAGATCTTATGAGTTATTGCAGGAAAGCACCTAAAGCTGTTAGCCATGACGTGCAGGTGCAGCGTTAAAAGGAGACGGTTGCAGGGCTGGCCTGCTCCCATAAATCACAGAAAGGAGGGCATGGGGATTAGATCTGGGACCGCACAGTGCAAAACGGGAGTGAAATCTTTCTACCCGTGGCTGGCTAACGGAGAGATAAAATAGAGCAATATACAAGCGCAGGCAGAAAGCATCTGGCAGGAGAGAAAAAATGTGGTTTTTCTAATAGTCTCACAGAGGTAGGCTGGGCTCGGTACAGCTCTTTTGAAGCAATCATTTTAGGAGGGATTGAAAATATTAATGATCACCTTTAAAATGCTTGGAGAGTCTGTGATGGAAAGGACTGCATCAACAGCTACATGAGTTATTCTAGTTGGATGCCGAGATCTGAGTTTTGTCCAGATCCTTTTCACAGGTGTGAGTCTTTCATATTTGCACATAAATGCACTTTTGTGCACGGGTGTACACACACGCACACAGGGCTAAGAAAATACACAGCCCATCAAGCATCCCTGGAAACAAGGAGCTGTTTAAGAAGACTTGAAGGGGGAGGGGGATAAAACCAGGCTTGCCCGTGACAAGCTGTGGGATGACACGCCAAGGTTAGAGGGACGGGGTGCTGGTGAGGGCCCTCAGCCTGCTGCTCTGAGACGTGCTGGCTACGCTGCAGCACGCTTGCAGTCTTATGGAGATGAGCCAGGGGCTCCTGAGGTCATAGGAGCCAACAGGGAAACACCAGCGAAACGCCTCAAAGGAACTAAGGGATGCTCCTCTAAGAAGGTGACACAGCTGACAGCCCAGCTGAAGTGCCTCTACACCAACGCACGCAGCGTGGGCAACAAACAGGAGGAGTTGGAAGCCACTGTGCTGCTAGAAAGCTACGGCCTAGTTGCCATTACTGAAACCTGGTGGGATGAATCCCATGACTGGAGGGTGGCTATCGATGGCCACAGGCCATTCAGAAGGGACAGGCGAGGAAGGAGGGATGGAGGCATTGCCCTCTGCATCAAGAAATGGATAGAGTG